>CM051239.1:394385648-394410648 GCA_027917425.1 Gastrophryne carolinensis | reverse complement strand
AAGAAGTATCAGCGCCCACATTCTGGGAGTTGTAGTGCACCATTTCTAATGCCATATCAGCATAATCTTCTCTAGTTGTTCTTTCCAGTTTTATGTGGAGGGGTTTAATATCAATTAGAAACAGTAAACTCAGGGAACTACAATTCCCGTCAGGTGGTGGTAGTAGGCACATGCTGGGATTTGCAGTGCACCACTACTTAATCAATAGCACTAGTTTGGATACAGTTTCCAGTTGTAATTATGGTTGGAGTGTAATATCTATCTAGGAGATAAAAAAAAAATATATATATATATATATATATATATATATATATAACAAACCTGGGGAACTACTCAAATAGTGTCAGCAGCCACATGCTGGGATTTGTTGTTCACCATCTTTGGGATGTAACACATGTAGTAATATAGTTCCCCAGCTTTCTAGTGTGCACTGCGATCTTAGGGATACATGGTGCAGTAGTACTCGATTTGCCTCCCTTTGGGCAACTACAAGTCCTAGCATGTGTTAATAGGTACACGCTACAAGGCTTGCTGGGATTTGTAGTGCCATGCAACACTCTGTACTTGTGTGTTGTGTGTAATGTGTACAGTGATTGTGGCTTGGGGTTGTTTTCTTTATTATACAGAAGAACAAGTGCCAGTAGCTCCAAGTCGGCAGGGCTTGCTGATATATGTAGTTCACTGCTGCACTGTATAACTTTCCTGTAGTGATCCACTGCTTAACAAGGGGGAGCCACTTTGTATAAACATCTTAGGGTCTATTTATAAGATAGACTCTTATTATAAGTTTATATACCATATTTGCCGGCGTATAAGACGACTGGGTGTATAAGACGACCCCCCAACATTTCCACTCAAAATATAGAGTTTGTTATATACTCGCCGTATAAGACTACTCCCTCTTCCGCACACCGAATAAAACGTAAAAGAACATCAGATTACACGGCAGCCGCATCCCTGCTTGCCTTTAGTTTGGGATGTGCCCACACTGGCTATTCAGAATCCGTCCCAGCTAAAGGCATAGTAGGGATGCAGCCGCAGTATAATGTGGTTTGGGCTCTGGGAAAAGGGCCAGATGGGGGGTTTCACACAGTGGAGGATCACAATTTGGGATACCCCTGGAGTAGGGAACAAAACCCAGTGGGGCCTCCCAAATTTGGTAGCCCCACTGTGTGAAGTACCCCCTACTGGCCTTTTTCCCAGAGCGCACATCAGATTACACTGCAGCCGCATCCCTGCTCGCCTTTAGTTGGGGACGTGCCTGTGCTGGCTATTCAGAATACGTCCCAGCTAAAGGCATAGTAGAGATGCAGCTGCAGGGTAATGTGGTGTTGGCTCTGGGCCAATAGGGAGGGTTTTACAGTGGGGCATCCCAAATTGGAATGCCCCCAGTGGGTTTGTTCCCTACTCCAGGGGCATGCCAAATTGGGTTTCCTCTACTGTGTGAAACCCCCCATCTGGCCCTTTTCCCAGAGCCCAAACCACATTACATGTATGTATGTGACCCAGGTGCACCCGGCGTATAAGATGACCCCCCCACTTGGAGGCATGTTTTACAGGGGGAAAAAGTAGTCTTATACGCCAGCAAATACAGTAGCTTGGGGAGAGATTTTTGATCTTTACTTTAATAGGTTTAATCCTAAGGAATCTGCAAGTCCCAGAAAGTACTAATCTGTCGGGGCTTGCTGGGATTTGTAGTGTCCCACTGATAAATTGTGCTGTATTTCATCTGCCTTTAGATGTATTAGCGTCACTTGTGCGGTGCTTTGTGGCTGTAGCCAGTTATCTTGAGGAGGTTCAAGTGCCAGTAGCCCCAGACTGTCAGGGCTTGCTGGTACATGTAGTTCACCACTGCACTGGATATCTTACAAGCACCACCGATGTCTCAGAATCGCAGCCAACACCAGTACTTAGTAAGTCGTAGTCCAGATGTAACCCTATTATATTCAAACCCTAGGGGTTCCGTAAGTGTTATTCTGGTATTGGTCTACAACTATTAATATTTATTTTTTAAATATATTTTACTATATTTTTTGTATTTTTACTGTAGTAATTACAGACAGGGTAACACCTACAGTAGAAACAAATAGGGGGGGGGGGGGGGCATCCGCTCAGACCAATTTATAACTAACCTGGGAAGTGCACGTGCGCAGGGCAATTACAATACACAAATCTTAAAGGGGCCACAGCACTGAACCCTGTTAGCTCACAACCAGTCCTATAATATGTCTCTAAATTCTGGTTAAAAACTGAGGTCTGGGTTGGAACACATCTACAGAGGAATTGTGATGCTGCACCACCAAACGCCAAGGTGCCTCTGTGTAGGTGCAATCCTATCTATTAGAGCCCCATATGGGATATACAATGATTTTAGAGACAGATTATAGGATAGGTTGGCTAACTAGGTTAAGTGCTATGGCCCCTTTAAGATTTCAGTAACACCTACAGTATATAGACTACGACAGCGTTCAAAGTGAATGTGATTTGGTGGGAGAGCAATCCCTACCCCTATGTGCCTACTATACTATATTTATCATGGGAAACCTAGAAGTACTGGGGCTTGCTGAGACTTGTAGTGCCCCACTGATGATGTGACAGGCAGCATTGTGCGCTGCATCTAGATGTAGTAGTTTCACAGTGATTTTTTCCTTTGGTTCACTATGACCGGCTATGTTGAGGATGTCCCAAGTTCCTGTAGCTCCAGACTGGCGGGCTTGCTGGTATATGTAGTTCACCTATCGCACTGTATAGCTTCCAAGCAATGCTCAGAATCCCAGCAAATACCAGTAGTTGTGTATAGTGGTCCAGTGATGGCCACAATGTAGTCACATCCCGGGGTCAGTAAGTGTGATATTAGTTCTGGTCTACAAGTATTTATTTATTTATATAACACCATCATCCGTAGCGCTGTACAAAGTTCTAATTACAGACAGGGTAACACATACAGTAAGTACATAGACTATTGCAAACAAGCGAATGCTGTGAATGCCGGGTACAATAGTAGAGGAGTCCCTGCCCCTAGGAGCTTACAGTCTAAAGATTATATTACTATATTTATCATGGTGAAACTACAAATGCTAATAGACACATTATACTGGGGCTTCCTGGCATATGTAGTGCTCCGCTGGTGAAATGAGATTGATTGATTTGTACGGTGATTCCTGGCTTTGGTTCACTATAGCTGGTTGTTTTAAAGAGATTCAAGTGTCAGACTGGCAGGGCATGCTGGCATATGTAGTTCACCACTGCACTGAGTAGCTTCTAAGTGCTGCTCATGTCCCACAAATACCAGTATTTGTATCCAGAGGCAGGGCCAGCCTAAGGGTAAGTGTTGCACTGTGCTAGATCTCAGGATGGCACCCCTTAGAGACACACACAACATGGGGGGGTGAGTAACAGAAACATGAAAAAGAGGGAGACAGAGGAAAAAAAGAGGGAGAGAGAGTAATAGAAACATGAAAAAGAGGGAAAGAGAGAGAGAGGGAAGGAAGGAAGGAAGGAAGGAAGGAAGGAAGGAAAGAAAGAAAACAGAGAGAGAGACAGACATGCAGAGAGAGAAAGTAAGACAGAGAAGGAGAGATAAATGCAGAGTGAGGGAGCAGAAAAAAACAGAAAGAAGGTGAGAGAGAGAGAGAGAGAGAGAAGGAAAGAAAGAAAGAAAGAAAAAGAAAGAAAGAAAACAGAGAGAGACAGACATGCAGAGAGAGAAAGTAAGACAGAGAGGGAGAGAGAAATGCAGAGTGAGGGAGAAGAAAAAAAGAGAAAGAAGATGTGTGAGAGAGAGAGAAAGAAAGAAAGAAAGAGAAAGTGAGAGAAAGAGATGGAAAGAAATAGAGAAATGAGTGTAAGAGTGATAAAGATAGAAAAAAGAAAACGTAAAAGAGAGAAATAGAAAGACAATAGGGAATTTATTTATTTATTATTATTTAATTTGAATATGATTGAAGAGAAAGAAAGAGAAAAGGGAAGAGCGAGAAAGAGGATGAAAGAAAGAGAGAGAAAGAAACTGGAAAGAAGAGATGGAAGGAAGGTAAAAAAGGAGGACTATGTGAAGAATGTAAAAAGAGAGGCAGTCCACCACTGATTGTATCTGCATCTCCCATAGTGGTACTGTACAGTGATTTGTGGCTTGGCTTTACTATAGCCGGTTAGCCGGGAGGCTCAAGTTCCAGTAACACAAGACTGGCAGGGCTCGCTGGTGTATGTAGTTCCCCACTGCACTGAATAACTTCCAAGCACTGCTCATGTCTCAGAATCCCAGCAAATACCACCACTTGTATCTAATGGATCAGAGAGGGTCCCCTTATATTTACATCTTTGGGTCTGTAAGTACTATACTGTTTTTGGTCGCCCAGCATTATTATTCTTTATTTCTATAGTGCTGTACAAAGTAGTAATAACAGACAGGGGAACACATACAGCACTATTACTATTACAAACAACATGCTACAAAGTTTAAAGCGAATGCTATGAATTCAGGATGTGGTGGAAGAGGATTTCCTTGCACTTAGGAGCTTACAGTCTAAAGATTTGTGGTGAAACTACCAGTGCTAATAGACATGCACTACTGAGGCTTGCTGGGACTTGTAGTGCCCCGCTGGTGAAATAAGATAGATGGCCAATAAAGGGTACTGTATTGTCGTATCTTCATCTAGTATAAGGGGGTAATTTAGGAACGGATAGCGGCAGGTAGTGCCTCATAGCGGCAGGCAGCGTCTGGTGAACGCCGGGCACTGTGCGCAAACCACATTTATGAAAGCGAATCTGGTGAGTGCCTCTAACAGCGCCATGTAGCGTCACATGTCTTAATCTATTGTATAGTGCCCAGCTTTAGAGCGACGAGGCTGTGTGTGTCTAGTGTTTTGTTAAATATTGTGTGGAGTGGCGAGTGCCGGGCGCAATGAGCTGGCGCTACCTCTCGCTCACTGCAGCGCTGTACTGTTAGAGCGGCCAACACACATCACATTCATCAATGCCGGCCAGGTTACTAGAGCGACCAAGACAGCATCTGATACCTGCTTACAGCGTCTACTATCGGTCACTCTAAGCGCCGCTATACAGATGCTCATCTGGCAATATCTGACGTTAGTAATGAATCAGCCTCCACGTGTCATTTGTACAGTGCTTCCTGGCTTGGCTGGGTCCCTATAGCTGGTCACATTACCGTATTACAGTGTGGGGTCAGGGTCATCTTAGTCTACCGTATTTATCATAGGGAAATCCCAGCATGTCCGAACAGACATGTTCTACTGGCGCTTGCTGGAATTTGTAGTGCCTCACTGTCAGTGTATTGTATTGTTGTACCTGTATTAGGATTTGTGTCACTTGTACAGCGATTGGTGGCTTGGGGGTCTGGTTATCTTGAGAAGGTACAAGTGCCAGTATGTCCATATTGGCAGGGCTTGCTGGCATTTTCAGTGCTCCACTGCACAGGACAAATGGTAACCCCCGTTTATGGATTAACACCTTTGAATGTAATGCCGTCATTTTGGTTGACAATAACAAACATGGCTAAAAGGCATTGAACCATAGACCACCAATCATAGGGCTAAGCTGGAGGTCTAAAGCTCTGCATCATCAGACTGTGGACACTGGGTGAGAGGGAGAACAAAAGAAAAAATCCCTGTGCTTCACAGGCAGTATAATAAAATTAAAACTTGGCTTTTAATAGTCATCCTTTTAAAATCCAGTAGTGCAGCTCACATGAGCAGAAGAGGGGGGGGGGGGGGGGGTAGGCAACGCGTTTAGGGAATAGCGATCCCTTTCTCAAGCTGGGAGAACAGGTAGGGTAATTAGAATGCCCACAGACCCTGCCCATTATGCTGCATCACAGAGCCAAGGGCCTCGCCCAAATATTTAAAAAAATCATAAGGTGAAACTGTAAACCTCGATATCTCGGCCATTTCTTCTATAATTTAAAAACGGAAAACGGTTAAGATGTAGCCCGACACAATGTTCTAACAACTGCCTGTATCCCTTTAACTGTAGCTTTAAAATAGTATTCTCTAACCTACAGGAAAAAGCTAGCTTAGAATGGCTCTTAGGTTGTAGAGAATGTCTTGCTGGGATTTGTAGTGAATCACTATAACTTGCTGACACAAAAGGGCTGATTCAGCACCGTGAGAATTATTTTTGCTCACATTTTTCTATGAGGATTTTTTTTTATAATGATTTTTTTTTTTACTTAGTACAATATATCCCAGTGTTTAGCTGCAAGCATTATCACATACTTTGCACAGCTAAACATGGTGCTGAACTGCACAAAGGAAAAAAAGACAATGTACATTTTTTTTTCTCACAAAAAAGTAATAAAAAAAATTCTGATGGTGCTGAATCAGCCCTCATAATCTAGGGAGGCAATGGGAGTCAGTATTAATGGTAGCATGCTGGTTAGACTTGCTGGGATTTGTAGTTCGCTTCTGTGGTCATGGCAGCAGCTGTGGTGGCCTGGATGAACCACAAACACCAGCCAGACCACGGCTATAGCTTACACGCACTTAATTATGGAGCAATGTCATTAGTGATGCCATTCAGTTGTTGGTAATATTGAGTCTATAAGGCCAGGGCTGTATTTACCATTATGCAACCCTAGGCCTAGGGTGGCAACCTGGAAAGGGGGTGTCGCTGCCCTTACTACTATAGTGAAGAAAAGAAAACTTGCATAGCCAGAACATTAATGCCTCCTAACAAGCACCCGCTCCCCAGCCATAGAAGTATGCAGAGTGCATTTGTGTGAAAGGGGGTGCAATGGGTTGAACTCAGGCCAGAGCATCTCCCCTCCACCGGTGTGGTCATATGACTCCTTTATGTCAATACGCAGTAAAAGATGGAACATGCTTGCCTGCTTCTCTGCATTTCGCTCATTGCACTTTTTCTACACACTTTTTTTATATGGCCCGTGACCTAACTTAAAAAAAAGGGGGCGCAAGCACTTAAAGTGCCTAGGGCACCATGAACACCAAATACAGCCCTGTATAAGGCCCTTGGGGGGAGTTCTACCACTTTATGGGAAGCTCTGCCATGTGAAACTATTCCGATCGCCCGATCCACTCACCTCTTCCACAAGCCGGCGCCACAACCCCCGTGTCACATCCCCAGCTTACCTCTAGTTAGACGCGCACCCTCGCCGGGCCTTTCTGAATGGCCAGTGTGCCCACAGCTAAAGGTGAGAGGGGATGCGGCTGGCAGCGTTATCTCCATTCAGATTTTCCTGCCGCACTTAGACCAGTATAGCAAAGGAAATCTGAATGGAACAAGCTCCTCTGATTGGCTGACTGGCCCGCGCAAAGTGAGTTTACCAGAGATCTCGGGGGATACACGTAGCTGGGCATTCCAAATTAGGATTCCCAGGCAAGGGAGGTACAATTTCTTGGGTGTTGTTCCTATTTAATTCACTTCATAGAACTCGCCTGAGCCTGGCATCCCCCATACGATGGAACTCTTCTAGAATAGACAGTATTTCTCTAATGTAGGGCCCTCAAGTGGAATGAGATGGTGGGTTAGGTTAGTTTAGTGACCCCCCCAGGCACAGAGCTGCCAAAAAGAGTGTAGGACTGCTTTAAAGTGGACCAACACCCAGGGGGGGGGATCGGCCTGGGAATCTATAAGATTCCCGGGCTGATCAGATCCCTCCCCGCGGGACATCCGAAATCGGGATGCCCCAGGGGTGAAACCCCCCAGGACGCCCAGAAACCTTACCTTATCCCCGTTCCAATGGCGCATGCGTGGGCCACGGCCGCATCTCGCGCTTCCCTCTAGCAGGGCGCGCACCCGCACTGGCCGTTTGTGAATGGCCGGCGCGGGCGCGCTCCCTGTTAGAAGGAAGCGCGAGATGCGGCCTCCAACGCGCTCAGAGCCGCTGCGCTTGTCCGTACATACCACAGCGGCTCTGAGCGCTCGCGTAGGAGCGGGGTGAGTTGAGTTATTTAGGGCGATCGGGGTGGCCCGCGGAAGTGGACCAAAACCCAGGATAGTGAAAATCCTGGGTGTTGGTCCACTTTAAAGTGATCCTATACCCTGAAAGGAAGTTTATATCATCACCTTCTATCCCCAGCCCAGTGCCCCAAAACAGCTGGCCTTTTTTTTTTTTACTAAAGCCTTTGCCTAGTATTCTTAAAACACTAACAGCCGCATACTAATCAATTCAGTTCCAAGCTCAACTGTCTCAAAATGGCAGGTGAGCTTGTAGTGCTTATAATTGATAAGGCTGAGCCCCAGTGTTGAGCTGTGTGTACTGTAACTAAATGTACTGGAAAGTATTAGGGGGGCGGGGATGCCTGACCAGGGAGCAATATGGCCAACTGCATCTGTTTCGTGTTGTTATGATTATTGGACAAATGTTTTAGGGAAAAAAAAAGACACAGTTTGGGGCACTGGTCTGGGGACAGACGGTATAGGATCACTTAGATCACAGATAGGTCTGGCAGAAACCCTCCCTAGGGGATATCCTGAATCGGGATGCCCCTCAGTGTGAAACCTAATTTTAGGTTCAGTCATAGGCGGCAATGAGCAGAGTGTTCTGAAGTTCCCTAAACCCAGGATTTTTAACATCCCAGGCTTTATATTGTACCCTTGGGGCATCCTGATTTGGAATGCCCCGCTGTGTGAAACCCCACCGGTCACCCTCCCCAGCATCCGTGGGCCGCGGTTAGGGCCGGCTCCAGGTTTATGTGGGCCCTTGGGCGGCATGGTCTCAGTGGGCCCCTTTGTGGTGCAGAGTCACATCATAGAGGGACGTCACAAATCTGGATGCCCCCTAAGGATCGTGCTATTTGGACCAAAACTCTAGTTTTGGTTTACTTTGAAGCGCACCAAACCCCATTTAAACCTGACCTTGGAGTCTAAATGAATCTAGATCCCCCTGATTTTGGATGCCCCTGTGTGTGACCCCCCTTTGTTCATTACTTTCCTGGAACTGGTGAATGCACTGTGGGATCACCAGTTTGAGTTAACAGCCAAACCAGGGGGGTTCTTTCACAACAGGGGCATCCCAAATTGAGATGTCCTGTAAAGCCGAACAAAACCCAGGGGTGGAATTGCTTGCACAGTGGATGTGCCAGCGATCCCAGGGGGTGTCACACAGAAGGGTATCACAGATTGGGATGCTCCAGGGATAGGAAATCAGCTGGGGTGAGCAACCTAAAAGCAGAACTAAACCCAGCACTTCCTCCCCTGGAATCTAAAGCGAGATGCCCCGTTGTGTGGAACCACGCCATTCCAGCAGAAGTTGGGCACCAGCTGAGGTGGTGCCCTCCCAGTCCACTGCTTGGTTAAGTGCCGTCGCACACCCCAAAGGCCGGCCCCATCAGTGGCCCCCCCCAAAGAATGGGGGCCCCCGGCAGCTGCCCCGCCTTGTTGGGTGCTGACGCCGGCCCTGCGCAGGGTGATGCCGCTACTTCAATCAACTTTGCATATTAATGTGGCACTATTTGAATAGGAGCCATGCTCGCAATTGATGCGTGTCCCTACCTGTGCGGCCACGCCAGACATTCATGGCGGCCGCTGTCTCTCCCAGACCTAGAACAATGCAAGAGATGTTGCCACTGGCCGCACATGCTCCGTGGGTTCGTTGGCGAGGTAAGAATATTGGGTGACTGGCAGGGTTTCACACACTGGGGAAGCCCCGGGGATGGCTTTTTACTTTAAATAAGAAGGAAGGGGGGCAAAAGGCAGGCTGGAATTTTTCAGCTTTGAATTTCTCAGCTTCTACTACAAGAGAAGACAGATAATGATGCAACGCCCCAACTTTGAAGGCTTGTGAACAAATGTCCTGTCACGAATTCTATTTTGCGTTCACATTTTTGTTGGCGTTTGCGTCTGTGTTTTAAAAAAATCCCTGTTTTCCAGGCCTTATGCCCTGCCTTCCTGTCTATTGAATCCCATTAAAATCAAAGCCCTTGTTCGGTTCTGCATGCATTTCTGCGTTTGTGGCAGAAGCAGCGTTACCACCCAAAAAATCCATTGCACCTCTATGGCCCCTTTCACACCTCTCCGGTGCGGCAGAGAGGAGGAAAACGCGGCCGCAAAAAGTCCTGCCTGCTGGGTCCTTGCCGCATTGAGGTCTATGGGGCACAAATGCAAATGCAAGTGAGCTTTTTCATGCAGTACCGCATGCGTTTGCGGCCCCATAGATTTTCATTGGATTCAATAGACAGGATGACAAAAATGCAAAAATGTAAACAAAAATGTGACCGTACAATGGAACGCAAAACCATACCTATCAACATTTCAGGGTGGGAAAGAGGAACATTTGTTAAATTAGGCCACACCTCCTCCTTGATTGATGAATAGGAGATAGGGTGTAACAGTTAAAACACTTTAAATAGGCAAATGAATCATTTATTGATGCAGATCTGCATGTTTCACCTCAAAGAGGGACAAATGAGAACAACGAGGGACAGGGGGACATGGACTCGAAAGCGGGACAGTCCCTCCAAATCAGGGACACTTGGGAGGTATGCTTACCCTAAGGCTGGACCCGGTCACAGGGCTAGTGTGGAGGCCTTCAGCACTTGGGCCCCATACAGGAGTTTGGCTTCTCCTGCCCTGATGGTAGTAGCCCTGACAGCAGACTCTCTCCCATGATGATATCTCTGATATTTATGTATATACACATGTAAAGTAATATGACCAAGTGCTGTAGATACTGTGAGGCCCTCAGGCAAGCGAGAGGATGATCAGTGATTGTGAATCTCCAAAATCCCGGCACCATACTGAGAAGAGATGATTGGCCGCAGCTCAGCAATGTGGCCTGATTTATCTCCCACCTGGAAATGATCAGTTCAGTCATCATAGAGCAGAACCAAGCAGGGCGTGTTGGATGGAGTGAGGTAAGGATGGCCTTCCTTTTCCTATAGGTGACCCGCCCCCACCACCTTTGGTAAGATCTATTGCCAATTCCTATTTCATTTGAGCAGAAGCATAGCTTGGGGTTCAGCAGGTCGGGGGGGCCTGAGGATAGATGGGGGGGGGGCACCATTTAGAATCTTTGCCTCAGGTGCCAGAAAGCATAGCTACTCCTCTGCATTTGAGGAAACAGGAGGTGGAACCATGGGTGTCACTATTATTTTTAGCATTCAGGACTCCTCTATCCTTTTTGGTGTCTGAGGTCACAGTAGAATAGTAGATAATGAAGTGATGGCCACTTTTCTCCATGTGGCCCATATTGGGGTGTTCCATGCAAGGGTATGCAGAGCTCTGCACACCTGTGGAGGAGTAGGTTACTGCCAGGGGTGTAGCTACAGACCATATAGGGGCCCAAAGCATCAGGGGACCCCACCAAGCTTGGACTGACTTATTTTTTTCATTTATCCCAACTGTCCCTTATGTGGAGGCAGGGCCGGCGCCAGCACAGGGCAAACCTTGGCAATTGCCAGGGCCCCTGGCATCTTCAGGGGCCCACTCAGGGTCGCATTTGGCCATGGTATTATTTTACAGTGGACCCGAACCACCAAATGCCGGGTGTTGTGTGCAGACCTGCTCACGGATGGTCAGCAACATTGGAGAAGATGGCATGGAATGGAGGGCAATTAGTAGAAGACGGGTGACAACTGACAGCAATGATGGAGTCTTTAGTGGCAGCAGAGCAAGCAGTAAGGGCTGAATGATGCTTGGTGGCAGTAGAGAATGTAACAAGGACTAGAGGACAATTGGTGGCTATAGGGAAGGCAATAAGGACTGGAGGGCGATTGGTTGCTATAGGGAAGGCAATAAGGACTGGAGGGCGATTGGTGGCTATAGGGAAGGCAATAAGGACTGGAGGGCGATTGGTGGCTATAGGGAAGGCAATAAGGACTGGAGGGCGATTGGTGGCTATAGGGAAGGCAATAAGGACTGGAGGGCGATTGGTGGCTATAGGGAAGGCAATAAGGACTGGAGGGCGATTGGTGGCTATAGGGAAGGCAATAAGGACTGGAGGGCGATTGGTGGCTATAGGGAAGGCAATAAGGACTGGAGGGTGATTGGTGGCTATAGGGAAGGCAATAAGGACTGGAGGGCGATTGGTGGCTATAGGGAAGGCAATAAGGACTGGAGGGGGCGATCAGCAGCAGGAGATGAACCATTTATGGCAGTGAAGTTGAAAGGTGACATCATGTGACATACAACTTTGGGGCCCATTAAGACTCTGCTGCCCAAGGGCCCCCACAAACCTACAGCCGGCCCTGTTTGGAGGGACTGTCCCTCTTTTGAGTCCATGTCTCCATGTCCCTCCTTGTGCTCCTCTGTCCCTCTTTCAAGTGTAACATGCAGATCAGCACCAATAAATGATTCATTTGCCTATTCAAAGTGTTTCTATTGTTGTAACTGTTACACCCTATCTCCTATTCATCAATCAATGAGGGAGTGTGGCCTAATTTAACAAATGTCCCTCTTTCCCACACTGAAAAGTTGGTAGGTATGTTTTTTACTTTACTTGCCACTGGCCTGACTGTGTCGGTATTCGTTTTTTTACCTGTAATTGCGGGTATACTTTTCCCATCCTCCATTGCTAGTAAAAAAAACAAATACCGGCAGCACCAGGCCAGTGCCCAGTAAAGTAAAAAAAAAGTACCGGCCAGGTGGCAAACCTACCATCAAGTGACAAGACAAACTCCCAGTGGTCTCCTGAACCCAAAGGCCCCATCTCCAAATGGTCCCCCCGCCCCTGGCATGGTGCTAATACCCCTCAATATCGAGTGCCTGAGAGTAAATACATACCTAGTCCCTGGCAGTTAATCACATGACCGCTGGTCACTAGTCTGAATTTCCCAGTGGGCTTGCACATCCAACCTAGAGAGTTTCCGTTGGTCATGTGATTAACTGCCAGTTTGTGCCATATGCCATGAATAAAGAAGTGGTGACTTGCTCCTAGTTCCTCTATAGGCATGCAACCTGCAGACCTCCCCATAGAGGGCGATAATGAGCAACTTCAGATGGTGGAAGCGCTAGTGAGAGCGCAAGAAGTTTTTTTTCAGAATTGCTGACTTCTTTGTGGAGACAAGGAGACTCTGCTATAATTTCTGGCTGCTTCTGCCAGCATGGCTTGTGCTTTTTTAGGATTTCCATTACTGACAAACTACTTAAAATCACAGAAGGGGAATTCTGGGAATTCGAACTAAAGGGTTAATCGCGCCGTCCTGGTTGGGTTTCAGCAATTAATCTCAGGGGGGTCCGAAACAATGGTGTCCTATGGAGGGAGATCTATAGTCCCGAATTTCACCAGTCCCATTGCACCACTGCGTGCTTCTGCTTCACATCACTGAAACATGTGACTGTAGAGCTCAAGCTTCAGAGCCTCTCCGGACATTAGGGTTGATTCAGAACACCTTTCTCACCTTTTTTTTGCATGAATATTTCCATTCTCGTTCATTTTTTCCCCTCGTCTGATTCAGCAAAGCCTTTTTTCTGCGAGAACTTTCGTGTGAAATATTTTCATTTTAGCATGATTTTTCATTTGGTAGCAAGACCTCCATAAAAATGATGAGAAAGGGGGCTCTGAATCAACCCTATTGAGCTAAATCGGGGCCCTGGTGCAAATATTAGATGGGGCCCTTTCATGGCTCACGCAGTAAACTGTGTTCTGTTTGTTCTGATGAAGGGGCGGGAGCGGATCCGAGCGTGCTGATTGGATGAGAGGCTGCGCATGTGTTGTAGGACCAGGGAAGGGTGAGTGCGATCGGGCGATCTGGAGGGGTATCACACAGCAGAGCATCCCCGATCGGGGTGCCCCTGGGGCAAGCACCAAAACCCAGGATAGTGAAATCCTGGGTTTTGGTCCACTTTAAGTGGACCTACGCCTCTCTGGGGCATGTCTGCTCCTAAAGTGGACCTCCAGTCAAAATAGAATAGATGTCCCATCAGCATGAACGCATCGTATTGTAGATGCTTTACTGCACAATCTAAAAGATTCCAGGGCCGGTAGGCCGCTGGCTTTTTCTGGGGGCATCCCAAATTGGGATGCCATTGTGTGAAACCCCTTCAGCGCCCGTAGACACTCACCTTTCCCCATCTCCAACGGTGCATACACGGGCTCTCGTCCAGTAAGAGTGTTCTGTCGTGACTATGTCATTGGGTAAATGCCTCTTATTGTTGTCAATGGGGAGGGTGCACTGCCGCATCCCCTGCATACCCGGTGGCATGCACGCGCTCCTACTCCTGGCCATTCAGATAGGCTGGGACGGGAGCATGGACGCTGCCGGGGATGCAGGGGATGTGGCAGCACATGCTCCCCATTCTAGCCAATGAGAGCCATTTGCCAAATGACAGTCACAGGAAGATGACTCTTAATGGACTTGAGCCTGTGCATGCGCCGTTGTAATGAGGAAGAGGTGAGTGGATTGCAGCATTCTAGGGGGGGGTCTTTACACAGCAGGGCATCCCAATTCAGGATGCTCCAGGGGGAAGTTCCAGGTTTTGTTCCACTTTAAGTGGGAGCAGCTCTCCCGGCCTTGAGTAAAAAACTGACTACAAGTTCCAGAATCCTTCCATTGTATCAGGTCAGCTCCTCAGCAGCTTTGGCTAAATCAAACGGCAGTAATGACCTCCCAAGGTGTAAAGGCTGCCAGTAGCCATTTGGCTACTAGAACAAAAGATTGTGTTCCACTCATTTGAAAACGCTGAATGACAGCCCCATAACTATCATACTGAGATGTTGTGGCAGGTTTATTTTAAAGTGGAACCAAAACCCGGGAGGTAATACCCCCATTGGGTCCAAAAAACACTCCAATTCATATGGATGCCATACAGAGTAATAAGAATGAAATGATAATAGAGCTGATGCAGTGCTAAACAATGGAGAGGTTCCGCTATAATCCTTTCTTTCTCTCTGATCAGGCGACGCGGACACCGCTGGAACATGGCAGCTTGGAGTGAATCGATCGCGCCCCAGAATTCTTGTCCTGTCTGCTGAGGAACGTCATTGGCTGAAGGAGATATCCAGAATAATCGCTGATTGCCTTTTAATCGCCATTGTACGCCGGCACCAATGCAATTCAAACTGTTCCCCTTCGCCCTCATCATCCTGAACGCTGTGGATTACAGCCAATGCCAAGGCATTCGCGGGAGGCGGAGCAAGAGAGGTCAGTGTGTGTCTGTGTCAGCTGATGCTGGAGCGATGCTGCATTCTGCTTCTGGACCCAAAGGGGGCGACGTCTATAGAACTAGCATATGACAGCTGTCACTGTGTCACATGCTTGTTACATTGTAATGTCAGTTATTCCTATGGTCACATTTGTAACTGTATTTTATACAATATTTTATGTTTTTAAAGTTAAAAAAATAAAAAAGGATTTTGACTATCCTGGGTTTTGGTCCTCGCCCCCGGGGCGATCGGGGTGCACCACTGTGTGAAGCCCCCCAGGTCGGCCAATCTCGCTTACCCTTCCCTGGTCCCATGGAGCATGCGCAGCCCTCTTGTACAATCAGTCGGCTGTCAGTCGCATCCCCCGCTACCCTCTAACAGGGAGCATGCCCCAGCCATTCACAAATACCTGGCGCGGGCACCCACCCTACTGGAGGGATAGTGGCAATGCGGATCGCGCATGTGCCATTGGACCTGGAAAGAAGGTAAGTGTATGGGCGACCTGGGGGGGTATCGCACAGTGGGGCATCATGATTTTGGATGCCCCGGATGGAGGGAATCGTTTGGGTTGGGTTTTGGTCCACTTTAAAACGCGGTTTTGTTCCGTGCCCTCCCGCGGGCATCCCAATTTGGGATGCCCCGCTGCGTGAAACCCCCAGATTGTCCATAAAACATATCTCTTCCCGGTCCTGCGACGCATGCACGTCTAATCAGAGCCGTTTGCAGTCCATATTTAATGTTCGGCAAACAGCTTTGTTTGTGGAAATGGGGAGCGAGAAGGGCTGCATCCTGCTCGGGATACGGCCACCTGATATTTACAACAGCGAGGGAGCCAGGAAGAAGGTGAGTTTTACGGTGCCCTATGGGGAGGGAGTTGTTCATACAGCAGCGGTCCCTAGAATGTTTTAGATTCCCGGCACGAGTGCACTGGGTTTTGCTCCGCTTTAAAAAAAATCCAAGGACTTTTTTTTTTCCCCACTTAAAAAAACAACACTTTGTTTACCCCTGTCCGAGTACCTTTTGGTGTGTGGCGGCGGTGGACGGGTTTTTGAATAAATCTGGCTGCCGCCATTGCCACATCCCCAGTACAAATTTGGCTGATCTCAAATTTGACAAATGATGCACACCAGCCCGGCAGCCGCATCCCCTGTTTCTCTTTAGAGTGGGGAGCCGCCCTATCGAAATGGCTGGGCACAGGAGCGCTCATCAGCCCAGAGATGCCAGGGAAGCGGCCACAACTAGGAGCCGCCAGCAAAGCCGAGTTTCACACAGCATCCAGTCAGCTAAATTCTTTATTTAGTTTTCAAATACAGAATAACAAGGTATCAGAGATACAAAGGTTTCAGAATAAGTACAAAGATAACATACAAGTAGCAGTGGCCCACCATATGCGTGTATACCCCATGTTCCTATGATCGTGGTTCTTTTCAGAGACTATTTATCTCTGGGATATCCTAGAGGATCCAGGATTTCGCAGGGAGACACCAATCGTGCCCCACCATTGTCTGCTGTCCCTCCAGGAGTTTTGGCTTCTTCTTTTCAAAAAAGCATTGACTCTGGCTTCTGAGCCTCATTCTGCTGTTTGGCCAAACATCTCAGTGATTTCCATGTCTTTCAGGTGGAATTTGTTTGATTCCGGCCTAGTGTCTTGATAATTTGGGGGCCAGTTTGGGGTGTTTTGTGACCCGGGCCAGGCCATTAAGAGAGAGTGGGTGTACAGAGGGCAAAAGGGGGGAGAAAGAAAGGGGATAAGTATGAACAGGTGGTGGATAAAGGGGGGGAAAAAAAAAAAAAGGAAGAGAAAAGGGGGTATCCATGTCTCCACGTTCCACCCCACAAGTGTGTACATACCCATATTGGTGCCAGCCGTCAAACGGCCGACCACTGCCCATTTTAGGCTCCGCACCGGGCCCTAGGGGGGCGAGGGGTCAGCGAGACAGGCCACCGGGGCCGGAACATGTACATGAGCATCCAGTCTTTTAATCTGCAGAGCTGGCCCCACTTCTGCTTTAAATCAGACCTAAACCCTCAGTCGCATCTCTGTGGCAGGGAGGGTCCTGTTTCACAGAGACACTAAACTAATCTAACTCGCCCCCCTCATACTGTCAAGTCCACTTTGAAACATCTGTATAGAATGCTGGACATCCAGCTGTGCACATATGATAAAAAACTCTTCAGTGAAGCGCACTTTGCAGCCGATGTCAGAGGGATTAGTAACGGGTAAGTAAGTGTGCGTGTTTCTATTCAGCCTGCAGATGTTCTCCATAAGGAGCTGCTGGGTGCAGAGGATGGGCCCCGGCTAGGGTTGCCACCTGGCTGGTAATTCTTCTCTAACTTTACTACCCTTGGGGAGACCCAGGACAATGCCCGGTGGGTTGCACTGCTTTGGGGCCATTTGGACTTCTTTTAACACCCACATTCAATCTCTGCCCCCTTAGTCTCCCTCTCAGCCCCTGTACCCAGCCCCACTGTACGCACACGCCAAGGAACCCCAGCCCCCAATGCCATAGCTCCCGCATCATGGTTGGAGGAGGGGGCCTCAGCAGGGATGTTTCGGACCGGCCAGGGGCTGGTAAAATCCATGGCTGATTTTTGGCCCCAGTCCACCACTGGGTGCCGGTATTTGATTTTTACTAGTAATTGTAATTGTCGGTATATTTTTCTAACCTCAATTACCAGTAAAAACACAAATTCTGGCACTGCCAGGCCAGTAAAGTAAGGAAAAAAAAAATACTGGCCATGTGGCAACCCTAGACCCAGCTCAGGTGGGTTGGTTAAGAGGTTTGGATATTCTCAGTTGGATTGTGTCAAAACGCATCACAGTAAGGTAGAGGGATCGCTTGGCATTTGTGGACGGCGCAATTTTTTTTTTTGGGGGGGGGGTGTTTTTCTTCCTCCTGTTTCGAAATCTGTTACCAATTTGGACCTTGGCAGAGTTTTTACAGCATTTATTGGGAAATTTTAGACCTGTTTATGCTATATAAACCTCCTAACTGCGGGCGCTCTCTTAAAGCAAAATTCCACTTTCAATGGCATTTTAAAAAATGTTTCCATTATTGTGCACCAAAATGATGTGCTAAGCTTATCTGTTTTATTTCCTTTTTAACAATTTGTTACAGTTCTCTGTAGCAACAATGTGTTTAAATTAGCAATGTAAAGCAAAGTGGTCTCTTGGAGAACATATCGGAGACTTCCTGATTGTTATATCCGGAATAACACCAAACAAATGTGCATTGCTGCTAGTAATAAGGTGCTTGCCTTTTTTATTTTCTTTAAAGTGGACCAAAACCCAAGGAGATCAGCCTGGGAATCTATAAGATTCCCGGGCCGATTGATTCCCTCCCCAGATTCAGTGATGCCCCACTGCGTGAAACTCCCCACCCTGCCCATAAACTCACCTTCTTTTTCCTGGTGCACCGGTGCATGCGCAAACAGCAGCTGCATCCCCGCTATCCCTCTAGCAGGGTGCGTGGCCGTCCCAGGCATTTGTGAATGGGCGGCACGAGCACGCTTCCTGTTAGAGGATAGCGGCGGATGCGGCCGTCAGCATGCTCGGATCCGCTCGTATTAGATGAGCTCCTCGATGGATGAGCGCCCGCACATACATTCTAAGACCTGGAAAGAGGTGAGTTTGTTCGGATGACCTGGGGGGATTCATACAGTGGGGCACCAAGGGCCAAAACCCAGGATAGTCAAAATCCTGGGTTTTGGTCCACTTTAACCCCTTGTACCCTCCCCTCTCCCACAGCTCAGCTGTTGATTGGAAATGAAGCCCCGGCTGGGGGGACTGTCTATGCTTCTGCTAAGGGATGCCCCAAGCATGCGTGGCCCACAACCTGACTCAACAAAAGGGGGTTCAGGCACTTAAAACGGATCAAAACCTTTCCTGGTGTCTGAGACTCAATGCAAGAGGGGAGTTAGCTCAGCATTCTGGGGGTTTCACACACTAAGGTGCCCCAGGGGGAAGGACCGAAAGCCGGGATAGTGACACATTTTGGTCCACTTTAAAGTGCCTGTAACATGTTTATATGGATTTTTAACATTAGGCAATTTTGCGATAGATCTCTTTTAAAGAGGAACTAAAACTGAGTGTGTCAATACTTCATCCCTCATTGTATGGCGGCCAGTCATGTTTGCAAACCTGATGGTTGCTGGCGGTCACATGATTGGCTGCCATGAAAGGGGATGAAAAAGTGGTGATTTAAAGAGCACCTGTCTGTGCACATCCTTTACTCTTCTCACTGCAGCAGTCTCTGTTTAAAGTGAATCAAAACCCAGGATAGTCATTTAAGTGCAGTGGCGGCTGCATCCTCTCCCTCCATCTAACAGGGAGCGTGCCCATGCTGTCCATTAACAAAAGTGGAGGATGCAGGCGATCTGGGGGGTTTCACACAGCGGGGCACCTCCGATCGGGGTGCCCATGGGGAAAGGACCAAAACCCAGGATAGTAAAAATCCTGGGGTTTGGTCTACTTTAAAAGAAATGTGGTAGAATGACTCCTACTCCCTCCCTATTTTTCGTTATTATTATTGTTGTTTATATAGCGCAATCTCCTTCCATAGCGCTGTACAAGGTACGATTACAGTACAGACAAGGATACCTCCCAACTTTTAGGGGTAGGAAACAGGGACAATTGTTAAATTAAGGCCACGTCCCCTCATTGGGGGGATGAATAGAAGCTAGGGTGTAACATTTACAACTAAATAAACACTTTGAATAGGTGAATGAATCCTTTATTGATGCAGATCTGCATGTTACACCTCAAAAAGAGACAGAGGAGAATAACCAAGGACAGGGACACATGGCCCAAAAGAGGGACAGTCCCTCCAAATCAGGGACACTTGGGAGGTATGAGACAAACTAGAAGCTACAAAGTTCAGACCAAATGATGTGAGAACAGAAGACCAGAACAAATAGAGCCGTGCCCTTGACTATAATACAGTGACATTCCAGTTGCAGATGGAAACTTCTGGCCTCTCTAAAGGCAGAGCAGCTACCCTGGCACTGACCATTGTCAGCCAGTTAACCTGCGTATACCGAGCTGCTGACAGCTTACCGCAGATTTATCATCCATTAGTCTCCATTTAATCCATATAGCCGTGCTGTAAGCTCCCATAGTGGCAAACTCTGTGCTTCCCGTACCTGAGGGACCCGAGTCCGTAACTAAGTCGGGAAGGGGGGGGGGCATTTCTAATCTCCAGAAACTTTACTTGACAGGCTGTTGTAGCATACTTCCCAAGTGTCATTGGTTTGGAGGGACTGTCCCTCCTGTTCTTTGTTCTCCTTTGCCCCCCTTTGAGGTTTAACATGCAGATCTGCATCAATAAATGATTAATTTTGCCTATTTAACGTGTTTATATTGTTTTAACCATAATAACCTATCGATCCCTCAACGAGGGGGTGTGGCTTAATTTAGCAAATGGCCTCCTTTCCCACCCTGAAAAGTTGGTAAGTATGGTTGTAGTGTTTACCCAGCGTCAGTGATCATAGTGTCTGCCATTGGAAAAAACACACAGCCTGCTGGTGCTTCTTCAGCAACAAACCATCATCTGAACCTTTTTTGATAAGATTATTTCGGGATACACTTATTTTAAAGTGGAACATCAGCCCTCTTGGCCAGCCCTGGAGTCTAAAACTCCAAGACTCCAGGGATACACAGGAAGGCAGGAGAGGAACAACACCCTGGAGAGTAAAAATCTTGGGTGGCGCTTCTCTTTGACGTGTTCATGGGGATTGGTATGTAGTGTATTTTACATGAGGTTAAAATCGCTGAGCAAATCAAATTTTTTTTTTTCAGGTTGGTTGTGGTACCCCACCACTGAAATAAAAATAAAACAAAAATATATAAATAAGTGTGCCAAAACCAGACTGGAACAACCTATACAAGTCACTGGGTCAGCCCTGGAATCTAAAAGATTCCTAAGCTGGCCACTGGCCTTCCTTTCCCAGAGTATCCCGAATTGGGATTCTCTGCTGTGTGAAATCACTCACCTTTCCAACAGTGCATGAGTGGGCTCTCGTCCAATCAGACTGTAATTTGGCAAGGCAGCTCTGCTGTGAATGGGGAAAGGGAGTGGCCGCATCCCTGCATCCCTCTGGCTTTTATCGAAATGGCTGGGACACGGGCGCAGGGCAGCAGGGGATGCGTCACTTGCACTTCCCATTCTCAATAATCAGAACTGCTTGCTGAATTACATCAGTTCATCGAGTGGCTCTGATTGGACAAGAGCATGCTCTATTGGACCAGGGAAAGGTGAGTCTGAATGGGCCGATCTGGGGAGTTTCACACAGTGGGTCATCCCAATTCGGGATGCCCGGGGAGTATGGGACAAAACCCAGAAATATTGAAAATCCTGGGTTTTGTTCCGCTTTAAATTGAACACCTTTTCAATTCCTAGATGGCTCACAAACCCCCGTCAAGGGTATCCCCCTGGGAGCAAGGATGGACCTCTGTAAATCCTATTTAAATCTCCATGCATATATCCAGCCCAAACAAGTCTCCTAAAACAAACTTTTAGTTTAAAAACTTACAAATCCTGTGCTGGTGTGTAAGCCAATCTACCCCCCCCCCCCCCTCAAAGGTTACGCATTTCGCGGAGCAGCCCCTTAGTCATACCTTATGTGAAAATTATGACACTTCGCTTTAAGAAGGAGCAGGCTTAAAGTGGACCAAAACCCAGGATTTTGACCATCCTGGGTTTTGGTCCACTCCCCCAGGGCATCCCGAGGTGCCCCGCTAAGTGAAACCCCCCAGATCTCCCTAATAAACTCACCTCACCGCGGTCCTACGGCACATGCATGGCCGCTCGTCCAGTCGGCACGCTCGGAGCCGCTGAGCTATTGATGTCTAAGAGATGTCTTAGCTCAGCGACTTGCGCGAGCGCGCTGGTGGCTGCATCTTTCGCTTCCCTCTGACAGTGAGCGCGCCTGTGCCGGCCATTCACAAATGACTAGCATGCTAGAGGGGTAGCTGAGATGTGGCCGCGGCCCGCGCATGCGTCGTTGCACCGGAATTTAGGTAAGTGTAGCCGGCGACCTGGGGGGTTTCACACAGCAGGGCATCCTGATTTTGGGATGGATCGGCCCGGGAATCTAGCAGGGTTTTGGTCCACTTTAAAGCGGAGTGTCATCATTTTCACATAAGGTATGACTAAGGGGCTGCTCCCCAAAACGTGTAACCTTTGAGGGGGGCGAGATCGGTTTACAAACCAGCACGGAATTTGTATGTTTTTAAATACTCGCAGTAAAATGTTATGTTTTATGGGACTTGCTTGAGCTGGATATATGCATGGAGATTTAAATACCACTTTAAATTGAGCCAAAATCCATGATGGCTGAACATTAAAGAGCCCGATTTCCTTTCCCTGGGCCATCCCATGTTCGGGTGCCCTGTTGTGTGAAATCCTATGGCCCGCGGTAGAAACATATTTTTCTGGAGATACTTGTTGAGTTGAGAATTGAAGCCCAGCGGGGAAAAGAATAATAAGCAAGTGACTAAAAAATTAAATATATGAATTTTAGATACTGGGGAATAGTTTTTTAGGGATTTGGGCTTTTCAGCAAATTATGCTGAAGGTCCGGTTTAAAAAGGAACACACAGGAATTTCCCTTTCCCGTGTGTTCTTCATCTGTGCGGCGGCATCGAATTGGGATGCCCTATTATATGCACTCCCCCAGGTCGCCCCATTTTACTCACCTTCCTTCCGCTCCCATGGCGCAGACTCGGGTAGGATGCGGCTGGAAAGTACAGGTGCGGCAAGGGCTCCAGGAGAAGGTGAGTAAATCTGGTGATCATGGGGGTTTCACACAGTAGGGCATCTCAATATGGAATGCCCCAAGGAGGGAAACTCGAACCGCCCTGGAGTTTTAGACACCAGGGCCTCCGATGTCCCTCTTTAAAGTGGATCAACACCCAGGATTTTGACTATCCTGGGTTATGGTCCACTTCGGCGGGGCACCCCGATCGCACCGCTGTGTGAAACCCCCCAGAAACCCCGAAAAACTCACCTCTCCTCGCTCCCACGTGACCGCCGCTGCCAATCCCTGGCGACGGACAAGAGAGCCCGCCGCCGCCTCTCGCGCGTCACTCTTACAGGGCGCACGCCCGCGCCGGCCATTCACAAATGGCCGGCGCGGGTGCGCGTCCTGCTAGAGGGATGCGCGGGAGGCGGCGGGCGCCGCTGGATCGTGGATAAGGTAGGGATTTAGGGGTTTCCGATCGGGGTGCCCCGCAGTCAGGGGTCTGATCGCTCCGGAATCTTATAGATTCCCGGGCCGATCATGGGAGGGTGTTGGTCCACTTTAATGCCACGTTGGGGTTGTTACTAACATATACAGAAAAATATATCCAGTACAGGACATATTTTTAAAACAAATGTTTTTTTTTTTTTGCTTTCTTGGGGTTTGAGTCTCCCCATACTCCCAAGTATGCAGGGACTCTCAAAATCTAATGGGATTACTTTTGTTGTGTCTTAGTATCTTCCCTCGCTATGACAAACCTATGTCTTGTTAATTGCTTGCTTAGATATCACGCTGGCTCCCGCATTCGCAGTCATGTGACCAGAGCGGGGTTTTCCTTTAAGCTGGCTCAGGCCGTCCCTTGCAGCCTCTTAGTTCTAGTTGTAATGGGCCGAGTGTGCCGGCTCCCAGCCGCAGCTCTGCAATATTTATGGTGCACTGGATGCCAGGATCATCGTCTGATCTGTAAACTCGTAAAACCATCATCTGCCCTTTTGGGGTCAATTTATCAGGCTGTGTCTGCTCTGCGATGGATGGGAGGAGCACTTACCACACTCCCCAGGTAGAGGTTTGGCCCTAAAAGCACGTAGGCTAATGGAAGCTGAAAGGTCTGGTGGCATTTGTGGGTGAAAGATGAATAGTGACTTCTCCTGAACGCCGGAGTGGGGTGTGTATAAAGGACGTCTGTAGGCAACCATACAAATCCTGCATATAAAGGAACAGCAATAATAAAGCAGCAAGCAGCTTACCTGATGCCTGTCCCATGTGCCTCTTCTCTATTTCCTCCAGTGCTAGGTAGGAGCCGTAACAGGGCTCCAAGGTTTGTCCTCCTTTTTAATTCTCTTCCTCTGCGACCACAGAAAATATTGGTTTTTGCCTCTGTGTATTGAAGCTCTCCGTGCAAGTGACCATAACAATCCACAGTGCTCCCACAGCTACCTCTGACCACAGCAGAGGTAGCTGCACCATGACACGCCCTTCCCAGCTCACCAGCTCCCTGCTCCCATGCTTTCATGGAACCTGAGTGCTCTCTGCCTACTGCAGCCCACCACTCAGCCTCTTGCCCTGGGGCTGTGTAAAACCTTGTAATGCCCATAAAAAAGGTCAGCTGAAGTCATTTTGGCAGAACTCTTAAAGGGACATTTCAGACAAAAGCTTCAATAAGCCTGCTTTCTGCTCTCCACATGCTGGCTGTCATGGGCATCTTTCTTTCAGCCTGCTGATTTCTTGATTAATCCTAGTGAACTCTATCCCTTCTGCAGCAGAGGATGACTCATCTATGCATGTCTCAATGTCTCGGTCCCCTCAGAACGGATTATAGATCCGGATCATAGGCAGGGTCTCTTGATTATTTAGGATTAGGTTCAGTATAAGGTATTTTTTTTATAGCACTTGCACTTTATAACATTTATATATATTTTCACAAGCAGGACAGTGTGAGTTGAAGATACTAATTAATTATTTATTGGTGATATTATTCTATTTATGCATATATACATATATATTTTTTATTTCATTTCCCCCCGCTACATCTCTCTTTTGTGTGTGTGTATTTATTTGTTTCTTAAAGTTTTTTTATCATGTCGTCCATTAGCCACAAAAAATTACCTTTCCCCAGTCCCAGGCCACATGGCCGGATTCTTGTCTAATCAGAGCCGTATTCCGTGGCACATGGCCCTGGACCCAAACACCATTGGGGGCGCA